>JALMGF010000041.1:7445000-7447500 GCA_023333645.1 Sceloporus occidentalis
AGCCAGAGAGCAAACAGCTCTGATTACATCTGACAGCTCCATTCTCTGCCCCAAAGAGAGGGGCTGCTGCCATGTCATCCAACGGGTTTTTCTCACGTTCTCTACATGCATTTAGATGATTTATATATACATGCATGCTATAAAAAGGAGGGGGAAAATTATTAAACTTATTATTTGCAATCATAAATCACAGCATTATCTGCAGTCATAAAGTGCAGCGCTAATTAAATAAATAATTAAATAGTTAAATATTGAATTAAATAAATAAAATAAATAAACTACGATATATATATATATATATATAAATATATAAAATCATATAATATTTCAAGTGAAAATTAAAAAGTGAAATAAAATATAAATAAATTAAAATAAAATAAAATGAATAAATTAAATTAAACATAATGTTAAATAATAAATTAATAAAATAAATATACGTTAAATATATAATCATATAATACTCCAACTGAAAATTAAAAAGTGAAATAAAATATAAATAAATTTAAAAATATAATGAATAAATTAAATTAAACATAAATAATGATAAATAATAAATTAAATTAAATTAATAAAATAAAATAAATATACGTTAAATATAATCATATAATACTCCAAGTGAAAATTAAAAAGTGAAATAAAATATAAATAAATTAAAATAAAATGAATAAACATAAATAATGTTAACTAATAAATTAAATAAAACTAAATAAATTAAATTAAAAAGGAATTAATTAATTAATTAATTAAATTAATAAAATAAAATAAATAAACTACACGTGTGTGTGTGTATATATATATATATATATATATATATATCATATAATAGTCCAAATATAAATTTAAAATTGAAATAAAAATTAAATTAAATCAAACGTAAATAATAAGTTAAATAAATTAAATAAAATTAAATAAATAAAAATGAAATGAAATAAACTAAATAAAAAATAATAAGCTAACTTAATTAAACTAACTTTTCATATTACTCCAAATAAAAATTAAAACGTGAGATAAAATAAAATATAAATAAATTAAAATAAAATGAATAAATTAAATTAAAATGATTAAATTAAAATAAAAATAATTAAATAATAATTTAAATGAAGCTAAATAAATAAAATAAAAAAGGAATAAATTAAATTAAAAATAATAAACAATTAAAAATAAATGTTGCCCTCACCAACTAAGTAAATAATAAATAACATGAATTTTGCCCTGACCAAATAATTAAATAATAAATATAATAAAAATCGCACGTATTTACGTAATACATAAAATAAATGTTGCACCCACCAACCATGTAAATAATAAATAATAAATAAAACAAATAACATAAATGTTGCTCCCATCAACTTAATACATAATAAATAAAATATATATAGAACACACCAACTAAGTAAACAAAAAAAATAAATGTTGGACCCACCAACTATTATATTTGTTATTTTACATTATTTTTAATTTAATTTAACATTTAATATTTATTTTTAATTTTTAATTTTTAATTTTATTTTTAATTTTATTTTATTTATATAAAACATTTTATATTTTATTTCCCCGCCTTTCCTCCAAGTTTTGGCTCACAAAAAACAACACTTTAAAAACCAATTAAAATAGTCCAGTTATTTTACACAATGTTATTTAGAATATACAGTATATAATTATTATTAGATTATTATTTTTTAAATATTCCTACCTTTTTCCTGCAGATCTTTTAAAAAATAAAAAGGCCTACCTTCCCCCAAAAAGTTTTAGAAACGCCCTCCAAAAAGGAAGGGGAAAAATGGGTCTTTTTAAAAATTAACTCTTTGCTGCTTCCAAAATGCATGCAAAATAATCCCAAAAAGCAATACTTTATTGATTGTGTGGCTGAAAGAGTGTGACCACTTTTGCTTATGTGCAGAAACTTTGCTTCATGCAAGAAATCATTTAATAATTTAATAATAATAATAATGTAATAATATTAAATATTAAATTTATTGTATTATATATATATATATTTATGTATGTGTATGAATATATATATATATATATACATATAGTATTATATATTTAATAATAATAATAATAATAATATAATTTGTTTTATTTATTTATTTATTTATATACCGCTATTCCAAAGATCATAGCGGTGAACAGCAAGTAAGCTAATATTAAGGTTGAGTATTTAATGTTAATATTAATATTAATTATATTAATAATTAATATTACTTTCCTTCATGCAATAAATCATTTAATTATTTAATAATTTAATAATAAATATAAAAATAAATAAATATTAAATATTTTTATATATATATGTATAATGTATTATGTATTTAAAATATTAATAATAATATTATATTGGTTGAGTATTATGTGAAAATTTAATATTAATATTAATTATATTAATAATTAATAATATTATTGTTTAATGCAAGAAACCATTTAATAATTTAAAAATAATAATTTAATTGATATTTAATAAGATTGCATTATATATTTAATAATATTGAGAATTATT